>JBBGZY010002324.1:0-32500 GCA_037952925.1 Lithobates clamitans
GTCACAGGGAAGCCACTTCCGGTTGAGTGGGCGGAAGTCGTACAAGAAGCTTCAGCGTTGGGTGTAGTGGGCGGAGCACGTTCATTTGATTTGCAGGCGTTCCAACAGGTTAGGCGAACCCGTCAGATTTCGTGACGGAAGCGACGTTTCGTCACGGCCATCTTGGTACACCCTGACTCGCCCACACTAAACCTCAAGTCTGAAGTTGCAAAGCGGACATCTTTTTACACCCACCGAAATCTTGCATTTCACACTTATTTGTACCACTAAACCAGGGGGTCTCAAATTGGCGGCCCTCCAGCTGTTGTAGAACTACAAGTCCCATGAGAGGCATTGCAAGGCTGACAGTTACAAGCATGACTCCCACAGGCAGAGGCATGATGGGACTTGTAGTTTCGCAACAGCTGGAGGGCCGCCAGTTTGAGACCCCTGCGTGACTAAACTGAGCTTATATCGTCAAATACAGTATTTGTTTACACTCCGATCAGACAGGGGGACATTGCGGCTCGGCGTGATAGGTCACGTGGTCTGGTGACGCAATGCAGCCAGAGGTCGGCCATGTTGTTAGCGTTGGCAGCCGTGTTTATAGAACTGTTTCTATGGAAACCAGTATACAGCACATCATCGTATTACAATATAATAAAAATATAAACATAAAAAAAGTTACTATTCGCATTAATTGCATACTTGTATTCTCAAAAATCTTTCAATAACTGTCAGATTTGATGAAGGAAGTGACGTTCCATCACGGCCATCTTGGTACACCCCGCCCACACTAAGCCTAAAGTCTGAAGTCGCCAAGCGGACATCTTTTTACACCCACCGAAATCTTGCATTTCACACTTATTTGTACCACTAAACTGTGCTTACAGTGTCAGATACAGTATTTGTTTACACTCTGATCAGACGGGGGGACATTGCCTCTCGGCGTGTTAGGTCACGTGGTCTGATGACGCAATGTAGCCAGAGGTCGGCCATGTTGTGAGCGCGGCGGCCATGTTTATAGAACTGTTTCTATGGAAACCAGTATACAGCACATCATCGTATTACAATATAATAAAAATATAAACATAAAAAAAGTTACTATTTGCATTAATTGCATACATATCTTTCAGTAAAAATGTATATTGTGTAACAAAAATAAATGCTATTCGTCAGTAAATATTAAAGGCTTTAAAGCCATAGAATCCACCCTGTAAATATTTTTCGGGTTAAGAGCCATTCCCAGTTGCTTTGGATAGCACAGATGGGGGTTAGATACTCTGCCAGGCTTATACAGCCATCATTTACTATTAGGCTGCATGCCCACGTACGTTTTAAAAAACGGGCTGTAAAGCCAGTACGGACGCCAGGAAAAAAACGGCGTTAAAACGCAATTTTATCCGCGTTTTGCATTGAATTCAATGCACGTAACTCCGCGCTGGCCTTCAGCCGCGTTTCTTTGTCTCTATTCAAAATCAATGGTTCCCGATGGGAGCCCATTGAATTTGAATAGAGGTCTCACCAGAAGTCGGATCAAGAGGATCCGACTTGCGGTGCGACTTGTGTGCTGAGAATCTTGAGGGGGGAACGCGAAAATTAATGTTGATGAGGACAAGGGTCTCTTCCCTACAACCCTGGCCGTTGGTTGTCGGGGTCTGTGGGCGGGGGGCTTATCGGCATCTGGGAGCCCCCTTAATAAGGGGGCCCCCAGATCCCGGCCCCCCACCCTATGTGAATGAGTATGGGGTACATCGTACCCCTACCCATTCACCTGGGGAAAAAAGTGTCAATAAAAAAAACACACTACACAGGTGTTTAAAATAATTTATTAGGCAGCTCCGGGGGTCTCTTCCGACTTTGGGGGTCTCTTCCGACTTCTCCGCGCTCTCCGGCTTTTTCTCCGCGCTCTCCGGCGTCTTCTGCCGGGCTCCTCCGCTATCTTCTGCTCTTTTGCCCGCGGTTCTTCCCTCTTCTCTTCTTCTGCTGTAATGCCGTGTGCGTGGTGCGCAACGACATATATAGGCATAGGGCGAGGTCAACGGGTGATGTCACCTGGTGACCCCGCCCCTTATGAAGTCACAGTGATGGGGCATGATGGGACTGTGATATCATAAGGGGCGGGGTCACCGGGTGACATCCCATTAAAGGGGGCCCCCAGATACAGATAAGGCCCCTGCCCGCAGAAGCCGACAAACAATGGCCAGGGTTGTCGGGAAGAGGCCCATGTCCTCATCAACATGGGGACAAGGTGCTTTGGGGTCGGGGGCGCAGGGCCCCCCTGCCCTAAAGCACCAACCCCCCCATGTTGAGGGCATGTGGCTTGGTGTGGTCCAGGAGAGCGGGCCGCTCGCCCCCCTTTGCGTGGTCAGATAAGGGTCTGGTATGGATCTTGGGGGAACCCCCACGCCATTTTTTTTGGTGTGGGGTTCCCCTTAAGATCAGACTGAAGTGTCTCACATCATCTTGTCGCATTTAACACCGTTTGCCGGCGTCTGATGTTTTTAGAGCTCTAGCGCTGGAGCCTCAGAACGCACTGGTCCTAGGGGTTTTTTTGCAGCTTAAAAACGGCTATGCCATTCACAGCTCAAAAACGCCATGGTGGGCATGAGGCCATAGGCTAACATGGAGAGGCATTTTTAAGCTGCAAAAAACGCTCAAAAAAGTGGCTGTAAAAACGTTCGTGGGCATGAGGCCTTATAATTGAGGTTTCTTCTCACTTCCTGTTCTGGTGACAGGAAGTGAGGGGCCAGAGGGAACGCAGCCAATAAAAGCCTGACAGAGATTCCAACTCCTAACTGCTCCATCCAAAACTAAAATAATACATTGTTTGGCATTCCCCTTTACCCTAAATATTGACTGAATGTGGCCATAATTACGATTCTAGGTGACTGAAGGTGCCATGAATATGGCTCTGGCTGACTGAAGGTGCCATGAATACAGTTCTGGGTGACTGAAGGTGCCATAAATAAAGCTCTGGATGACTGAAGGTGGTCATGAAAAAAGCTCTGGATGACTGAAGGTGGTCATGAATAAAGCTCTGGATCACTGAAGGTGGTCATGAATAAAGCTCTGGATGACTGAAGGTGCCATGAATAAAGCTCTGGATGACTGAAGGTGGTCATGAATACAGCTCTGGCTGACTGAAGGTGCCATAAATACAGTTCTGAGTGACTGAAGGTGCCATGAATAAAGCTCTGGATGACTGAAGGTGGTCATGAATAAAGCACTGGATGACTGAAGGTGGTCATGAATAAAGCTCTGGATGACTGAAGGTGCCATGAATAAAGCTCTGGATGACTGAAGGTGGTCATGAATACAGCTCTGGATGACTGAAGGTGGTCATGAATAAAGCTCTGGATGACTGAAGGTAGTCATAAATACGGCTCTGGATGACTGAAGGTGCCATGAATACAGCTCTGGATAAATGAAGGTAGTCATAAATACGGCTCTGGATGACTGAAGGTGCCATGAATACAGCTCTGGATAAATGAAGGTGGTCATGAATACAGCTCTGGCTGACTGAAGGTGCCATGAATACAGCTCTGGGTGACTGAAGGTGCCATGAATAAAGCTCTGGATGACTGAAGGTGGTCATGAATAAAGCTCTGGAAGACTGAAGGTGGTCATGAATAGGGCTCTGGATGACTGAAGGTGCCATGAATACAGCTCTGGATAAATGAAGGTGGTCATGAATACAGCTCTGGCTGACTGAAGGTGCCATGAATACAGCTCTGGGTGACTGAAGGTGCCATGAATAAAGCTCTGGATGACTGAAGGTGGTCATGAATAAAGCTCTGGAAGACTGAAGGTGGTCATGAATAGGGCTCTGGATGACTCACAGGTAAACAGGTAAACAGGTTACTGCTGCTCCACATCCATCTGTATCTCTGTGTCACATTATTGTGATGTTTATTTTCTTTTTCCTAAATTAAGTCCTAAATTAAGTCTTTTTCCTAAATTATGGGCTGATCTTATTCTTTACAACCCTGCCATCTTGGTTCTCCTGCAGTTTGATTGTGGCGTGAAAAGTTTGACGTGATAGCTGTGTGCCTGATATTAACTCCCTATTGATTAACCACCATGACTAAGGCTCTGTATGACTGGAGGCTTCCATGAATACAGCTCTGGATGGCTGAACACCACCATGAATACCAATCTGGATGAATGAAGGTCGCTATAAATACGACTCTGGTTGACTGAAGGCTGCTGTGAATACAGCACTGGATGACTAAAGGTGCCATTTATATGGCTCTGAATAACTGAAGGCCACCATGAATACGGCTCTGGGTGACTGAAGGCCATCATGAATACGGCTCTGGATGACTAAAGGCCATCGTGGATACGCCTCTGGATGACTAAAGGTGGCCATGATACAGCTGTGGCTGCCTGAAGGTGGCTTTAAATATGACTCTGGATGACTGAAGGCCACCATATTTACAGCTCTGGGTGACTACAGGCTGCCATGATACAGCTTTAGATGACTGAAGCTGCCATGAATACAGCTCTGGATAGCTGAAGGCCACCATATAAATGGCTCTGGATGACTACAGGCTGCCATAATACAGCTCTGAATGACTGAAGATGCCAGGATACTTAAACTGCATAGGGGGTTTTTTACTGTTGGAGCAGCAAGGATGTTGAATTCCCTTCCACAGGCGGCGGTTTCAGCGGGCGGCAATGACCGCAACATACAGGGATATACAATGTAATACTGACATATAATCACACACATAGGTTGGACTTGTGTCCTTTTTCAACCTCACCTACTATGTAACTATGGCAGGCTGAAGGTGGCCATTATTACGGCTCTGGATGACTAAACGTGCCATGAATACAGCTCTGGTGGGCTGAAGGCATGCTTTGAATATGGCTCTGGATGACTGAAGGCTGCCATGAATACAGCTCACACATAGGAATGAATGGGGACATGGCATTTGTGGTCAGTAGAAAGATGACCCGGCTTGGACATTTAGAGGGCAACGGCCGTGCGGTGCCTGCACTCAGGTGGATCAGGGGATTACCTGAAGAATTGGAACTGGAATGAATGAGAATTACATCATCCAGGCCTGGGCCAATCAAGATAAAGATGAAGATTTTGAAACTAGAAGACCGGAAAAGAATTCGAAGCTGGCAAGGGAACTCAAAGACATTTCATTGCTGGAGGAGAGGTATGGAATTGGGACTTTTGACTCCACTTTACCCATTGCCCCATAACTATTATGGTGTTTAACCTGTCCCCATTGGCATAAAGCATATATACCACAGTATGACAGGTGGCCTTAAGACTAGGCTGCCATATATGATTTCATGGGGCTCGACTGTTGTGTGCTGACAGCATGCATCTAGTACACTGGCCATGGTGTTAGCGGCAGGTTCCAATCACCGTTTACAATCAGATAGTTAGCTTTTGGCACAAACTCAGTGGGAGCAATGGTGCCCCATCATTGTTATCAGTGGGAGGAATAGTGCCCAGTCATTGGTGTCAGTGGGAGATATAGTGTTCCGTCATTGGTGTCAGTGAGAGCCATAGTGCCCCATCATTGGCGTCAGTGGGGGAGAATAGTGCCCCATCATTGGCGTCAGTGGGAGGAATAGTGCTCCATCATTGGCGTCAGTTGGGGGAATAGTGCCCCATCATTGGTCTCAGTAGGAGGAATAGTGCCCATCAATGGTGTCAGTGGGAAGAATAGTGTCTCATCATTGGTGTCAATGGGAGGAATTGTACCCCATCATTGGTGTCAGTGGGAAGAATAGTGTCCCATCATTGGTCTCAGTGGAAGGCATAGTGACCCATCATTGGTCTCAGTGGAAAGAATAGTGCCCCATCATTGATATCAGTGGGAGGAATAGTGCCCCATCATTGGTGTCAGTGGGAGGACTAGTGCCTTGTCATTGGTGTCAGTGGGAGAAATAGTGCCCCATCATTGGTGTCAGTGGGTGGAATAGTGTCCCATCATTAGTCTCAGTGACAGGAATAGTGTCCCATCATTGGTCTCAGTGGGAGGAATAGTGCCCCATCATTGATATCAATGGGAGGAATAGTGCCCCATCATTGGTGTCAGTGGGAGGAATGGTGCCCCATCATTGGTGTCAGTGGGTGGAATAGTGCCCCATCATTAGTCTCAGTGGGTGGAATAGTGTCCCATCATTGGTCTCAGTGGGAGGAATAGTGTCCCATCATTAGTCTCAGTGGAAGGAATAGTGTCCCATCATTGGTCTCAGTGGGAGGAATAGTGCCCCATCATTGATATCAATGGGAGGAATAGTGCCCCATCATTGGTGTCAGTGGGAGGAATGGTGCCCCATCATTGGTGTCAGTGGGTGGAATAGTGCCCTTTCATTGGTCTCAGTGGGAGGAATAGTGCCCCTTCATTGGTCTCAGTGGGAGGAATAGTGCCCCTTCATTGGTCTCAGTGGGAGGAATAGTGTCCCATCATTGGTCTCAGTGGAAGGAATAGTGTCCCATCATTGGTCTCAGTGGGAGGAACTGTGCCCCATCATTGGTATCAGTGGGAGGAATAGTGCCCCATCATTGATATCAATGGGAGGAATAGTGCCCCATCATTGGTGTCAGTGGGAGGAATGGTGCCCCATCATTGGTGTCAGTGGGTGGAATAGTGCCCTTTCATTGGTCTCAGTGGGAGGAATAGTGCCCCATCATTGGTCTCAGTGGGAGGAATAGCCCCTTCATTGGTCTCAGTGGGAGGAATAGTGCCCCTTCATTGATATCAATGGGAGGAATAGTGCCCCTTCATTGATATCAATGGGAGGAATAGTGCCTCATCATTGGTGTCAGTGGGTGGAATGGTGCCCCATCATTGGTGTCAGTGGGTGGAATAGTGCCCCATCATTAGTCTCAGTGGGTGGAATAGTGTCCCATCATTGGTCTCAGTGGGAGGAATAGTGTCCCATCATTGGTCTCAGTGGGAGGAATAGTGCCCCTTCATTGGTGTCAGTGGGTGGAATAGTGCCCCTTCATTGGTGTCAGTGGGTGGAATAGTGCCCCATCATTGGTGTCAGTAGGAGGAATAGTGCCGATCAACTGTCATAGGAGTAATTTATGCTCCATCATTGGTATCAGAGGGAGGAATACTGCCCCAAGGGCTGGATACAGGCAAGCAAAGGGACGCAGTTTGAAGAGCACTGCACAAGATGCTACTGCAATGCTCCTTGTGTAGGCTGCTCTACAGGGAGCCGTTTGTTCAGTGATCTATGCTACAATGAACAGTTTTTATTAGCAGGATAGAAAGACTAAAAATCTCCTGTGTAGCTCCAGACCAGCCTCTCACCTGAGAAGTCTTCTGTGTTTGTCAGTGCAAGGCTGGCCATACATTAAGCAACAATCTTTGCTTCAGACGAGGGTTGCAGGAAAGAAAATTGCTTGATTCCCCCATCAACACAATAAGGAAATGAGGGATCCCCCCCAAAACCCACCCCCCACCCCCCCGCACCACTATTGTGTTCTACCGGAGGGGAGCCTCCCCCACCGGCAAAACACAGTGCCTTGAAAAAGTATTCACACCCCTTGAAATTTTCCATATTTTGTCATGTTACAACCAAAAACGTAAATGTATTTTATTGGGATTTTATGTGATAGACCAACACAAAGTGGCACATAATTGTGAAGTGGAAGGAAAATGATAAATTACACAAATAAATATGTGAAAAGTGTAACGTACATTTGTATGGCGCCCCCCGGAGTCAATACTCTATAGAACCGCCTTTCACTGCAATTTCAGCTGCAAGTCTTTTTGGGGATGTCTCTACCAGCTTTGCACATCTAGAGAGGGACGTTTTTGCCCATTCTTCTTTGTAAAATATCTCAAGCTCTGTCAGATTGGATGGAGAGCGTCTGTGAACAGCAATTTTCAAGTCTTGCCACAGATTCTCAATGGGATTTGGGTCTGGACTGTGACTGGACCATTCTAACACATGAATATGCTTTGATCTAAACCATTCCATTGTAGCTCTAGCTGTATGTTTAGGGTCGTTGTCCTGCTGAAAGGTGAACCTCCTACCCAGTCTCAAGTCTTTTGCAGACCAACAGGTTTTCTTCTAAGATTGCCCTGTATTTGTCTCTCTCCAGCTTCCCTGTCCCTGCTGAAGAAAAGCATCCCCACAACATGATGCTGCCACCACCATGTTTCAAGGTGGGGATGGTGTGTTCAGGGTGATGTGCAGTATTAGTTTTCCACCACACAAAGTTCACTTTTGGTCTCATCTGACCAGAGCACCTTCTTCCACATGTTTGCTGTGTCCCCCACATGGCTTCTTACAAACAGGACTTCTTATGACTTTCTTTCACCAATGTCTTTCTTCTGGTCACTCTTCCATAAAGGGCAGATTTGTGGAGAACACGACTAATAGTTGTCCTGTGGACAGATTCTCCCACCTGAGCTGTGGATCTCTGCAGCTCCCCCAGAGTTACCATGGACCTCTTGGCTGCTTCTCTGATGAATGCTCTCCTTGCCCGGCCGGTCAGTTTAGGTGGACGGCCATGTCTTGGTAGGTTTGCAGGTCTATCACATAAAATCCCAATAAAATACATTTATGTTTTTGGTTGTAACATGACAAAATGTGGAAAATTTCAAGGGGTATGAATAATTTTTCAAGGCACTGTACAATGATCACTGCTGGTGGCCATAGACGTCAGCAGTGAGCTAAGGAAAAAAAAAGAACAAGCAAACGGACAGACTGGTTGTACTAAAGTGGATCAATAGATTGGTTTCAGTACAACCACCCTGCCCATAGATGGTCTGAATTTCGGTTGGTTCATACTGAACCGGGCTGGCTTAACACCCATATAAAGCATCATGGATGCATACTAGCACATTATGATATTGCCTTGGAGGGCATTATTATTACCCCCCCCCCCCCCCAACTGTGGTTTACTACCACTTTAAGGTAAAAAGAAAAAAGATGCTGGATGGGGCTGGGTGTCACTGTGGGGGTATGGGAGTTGTGGAGTGGGTTATATGGCTCTGCAGCTAACTTGTTGGCCCTGTAGGGATTGAGGTTTCTGGAGGGGAATGGGGAGCACTTTCAAAAGGTATTGTGGATCCTCAGGGGGCCCTGTAGACCACTATGGAAGGTTGGGAAGCACTGTGGAAGCTAAAGGCTCTCAAGGGGCTCTGTAGACCACTATGGAAGGTTGGGAAGCACTGTGGCAGCTGAGGGCTCTCAGGGGGCCCTGTAGGCCACTATGGAAGGTTGTGAGGCACTGTGGCAGCTGAGGGCTCTCAGGGGGCCCTGTAGACCACTATTGAAGGTTGGGAGGCACTGTGGAAGCAGAGGGGGCCCTGTAGACCGATATGAAGGGTTGCGAGGCAAAGTGGAAGCTGAGGGCTCTCAGGGGGCCCTGTAGACCACAATGGAAGGTTGGGAGGCACTGTGGAAGCTGAGGGCTTTCAGGGGAGCCTGTAGACCACTGTGGAAGCTGAAGACTCTCAGGGGGCCCTGTAGACCACAATGGAAGGTTGGGAGGCACTGTGGAAGCTGAGGGCTTTCAGGGGGGCCTGTAGACCACTGTGGAAGCTGAAGACTCTCAGGGGCCCTGTAGACCACTATAGAAAGTTGGGAGATACTGTGGAAGCTAAGGACTCTCAGGGGGCCCTGTAGAGCACTATGGAATGTTGGGAGGCACTGTGTAAGCAATGGACCATCATGGAAGGTTGGGAGGCACTGTGGAAGCTGAGGGCTCTCAGGGGGCCCTGTAGAACGCTATGGAAGGTTGGGAGGCACTGTGGCAGCTGAGGGCTCTCAGGGGGCCCTGTAGACCACTATTGAAGGTTGGGAGGCACTGTGGAAGCAGAGGGGGCCCTGTAGACCGATATGAAGGGTTGCGAGGCAAAGTGGAAGCTGAGGGCTCTCAGGGGGCCCTGTAGACCACAATGGAAGGTTGGGAGGCACTGTGGAAGCTGAGGGCTTTCAGGGGAGCCTGTAGACCACTGTGGAAGCTGAAGACTCTCAGGGGGCCCTGTAGACCACAATGGAAGGTTGGGAGGCACTGTGGAAGCTGAGGGCTTTCAGGGGGGCCTGTAGACCACTGTGGAAGCTGAAGACTCTCAGGGGCCCTGTAGACCACTATAGAAAGTTGGGAGATACTGTGGAAGCTAAGGACTCTCAGGGGGCCCTGTAGAGCACTATGGAATGTTGGGAGGCACTGTGTAAGCAATGGACCATCATGGAAGGTTGGGAGGCACTGTGGAAGCTGAGGGCTCTCAGGGGGCCCTGTAGAACGCTATGGAAGGTTGGGAGGCACTGTGGAAGCTGAGGGCTTTCAGGGGGCCCTGTAGATCACTATGGAAGGTTGGGAAGCACTGTGGAAGCTGAAGGCTCTCAGGGGCCCTGTAGACCACTATGGAAAGTTGGGAGGCACTATGGAAGCTGAGGGCCCTGTAGACCACTATGGAAGGTTGGGAAGCACTGTGGAAGCTGAGGGCTCTCAGGGGTCCATATAGACCACTATGGAAGGTTGGGAGGCAGGGTGAAAGCCGAGGGCTCTCAGGGGGCCCTGTAGAGCACTATGGAAGGTTGGGAGGCACTGTGGAAGCTGAGGGCTCTCAGGGGGCCCTGCAGACCACTATGGAAGGTTGGGAAGCACTGTGGAACCTTAAGGCTCTCAGGGGCCCTGTAGACTAGAGGTCCTCAAGTACCCCCAACAGGCCATGTTTTGGGAATTTCCCTTAGATAAAATAGCTGTCCAAAATGCCAAGCCATTGACTCTGATTTAAGGCACCTGTGCAAGATAAAGGAAAACTTGCAAACATGGCCTGTTGGGGATCTTTGAGAACCACTGCTGTAGACCACTATGGGAGGTTTTGTGGAAGCAGAGGGCTCTCAGGGGGACCCGTAGAACAGTGGTCATCAACCCTGTCCTCAGGGCCCACTAACAGGCCAGATTTTATGTATTACCTTGGGGAGATGCAGACTAGAATACTGCAATCACTGAGCAGCAAATGATATCCCCTGTGATGTATTTCAGTTATCTTGCAAACCTGGCCTGTTAGTGGGCCCTGAGGACAGGGTTGATGACTACTGCCGTAGAACACTATGAAAGGTTGGGAGGCACTGTGGAAGCTGAAAGACTCTCAGGGGGCCCTGTAGACCACTATAGGGGGTACTGTGGAAGAAGTGGACCATTATGGAAAGTTGTGAGGCACAGTGGAAGCTGAAGACTTTCAGGGGGGCCTGTAGACCACTATGGGGGGGTACTGTGGAAGACGTGGACCATTATGGAAGGTTGGGAGGCACAGTGGAAGCTGACGGCTCTCAGGGGGCCCTATAGACCACTATAGGGGGTACTGTGGAAGAATTGGACCATTATGGAAGGTTGGGAGGCACAGTGGAAGCTGGACACTCGGGGGCCCTGTGGACCAGTATGGGGGGGGGGGGTACTGTGGAAGAAGTGGACCATTATGGAAGGTTGGGAGGCATAGTGGAAGCTAAAGGCGCTCAGGGGGCCCTGTGGACCACTATGGGGAGGGGGGGGTACTGTGGAAGAAGTGGACCATTATGGAAGGTTGGGAGGCACAGTGGAAGCTAAAGGCGCTCAGGGGGCCTGGGGGCACTGTGGACCACTATCAAAGGTTTAAAAGGTCTTTGAAGTTGGTTGAAGGCACAAGGGGGACCTGCAGCCCAGAAGTGGGCCACAGACCATAGTTTGAGAACTGCTGTCCAGACTATTGAGATGACCACCATTAAATATTTAAAAGCTTAACTCCTTGTATGGATTTTATTAGGGATGTACCGAAATTTCGGCCACCGAAACATATCGGCCGAAAATGGCCCTTTCGGCAAAAAGCCGAAAGAGAATTTTTGCCGATACTGGCGCCGAAAAAAGGGGCGGGGCCATCCTGCCGGGTGCCGCGCATGTTTCACCCCACGCGCCCCTCAGAGTCTCCAATCCCTCCTCCTCTCATTCCTGTCCTATACAGCCTCCCCAGTACCTGGTAATGAATGTCACGCTCACACGCTGTGTGTCAGAGATCTGAATCGCCATGCAGCCGATGTCCCGCCTCCTAGACCGCCTCTTGTGATAGACGGCACTCTGATCCAATGCTAGGAATCATTGTGCCGAGTGTCATAGGAGGCGGGACATCGGCTGCACGGCGATTCAGATCCAGCTCTGACACACAGCGTGTGAGCGTGACATTCATTACCAGGCACTGGGGACTGGAGGCTGTGTAAGACAGGAGTGAGAGAAAGAGGAGGAGGGAGGGGAGACTCTGAGGGGCGTACCTGGATGAAACTGGCTGCACAGCGATTTAGATCTGACGCACAGCGTGACATAGCATTACCAGGCACTGGGGAGGCTGTACATGATGGGCACTGGCAGGCTGTACATGATGGGCACTGGCAGGCTGCTGCATTTGATGGGCACAGGCATTGGTGAGGGTGCATGGCATGGGCACTGGCAGGCTGCTACATATGGACACAGGCACTGGTGAGGCTGCATGACGGGCACAGACAGGCTGCTACAACTGACTGGTAGGCTGCATCTGACAGGCACTTGTGAAGCTGCATTTGATGGACACTGGTGAGACTGCATTGATCTCCTGCACCACGTCTGCAGTCTCTGACCATCTCCTGTACCATGTTCCCAGTGTCTGACCATCACCTGTAATGTCTGCAGTCTCTGACCATCTCCTGTATCATGTCTGCAGTCTCTGACCATCTCCTGTATCATGTCTGCAGTCTCTGACCATCTCCTGTATCATGTCTGCAGTCTCTGACCATCTCCTGTACCGTGTCCCCAGTCTATGATCATCTCCTGTAATGTGTCCCCAGTCTCTGACAATCTCCTCTACTATGTCCCCAGTCTCTGACAATCTCATGTGCCCAGTCTCTGACCATCTCCTGTATAAAAATATATTTTAAAAACACTGGCTTTCCCTAGTATAGGATATTCCTTTTGGAGCTCAGCACAGGACATGTTTGCACGTCCAACACCTAAGACACTGGTGTAAAAACTGAGGTATCCCTGCAAGGGGAGGGATTATATAGAGGGTTGAACTTCCTGGTTAGGGTGTGCCAGTGTCCAATCACCAGTGATACCCTATATAACCCATCAGTAATTACTGAGGCTCTGTGTCCCGTGATGTACGAGAAAGAAAATATATTTTAAAAACAGTCACTTTCGGTTTTAAGGAAGATTTATTTTCGGTATCGGTTTTGGCCCCAAAAAACCCATTCAGTGCATCCCTAGATTTTATAGCAAGAATACATGTGCCATACGTGATGGATGGAATATGTATACTTCCATTGCTCCAAGCTGGACTCATGTTTAGCTTCAATTACCAGAATTGCAAAAGATTGAAATCTTTAGTGTAGGCGGAGCCTAGGAGCACATAGGTGCCTTTTGCTAGAATCATTATTGCTACACACAGGAACAATGGATTAGGTTTGGATCAGACCCCTTTTTTCATATTTTCAGGATGGAAAGTTATTGGATGGGATTTTTGAAGGTTTCGGTAAAGACATAAATCACTCAGGTCATTTTTTTTTTAAATATGTAATTTAATTGAAAATCATCCACATAATACAATTATGACACTTTGGACTTAATGATAGAATCTCCCATATTTTGAATGAAATCCACAGTCACTGCCACCAACAGGAAACAAAATGTGCAAACGTTGGATGTGGCACCTGGAAGAGGAGGCCATCTGGTGGCGGGTCACTGCACTGCACACACGTCCAGGTTGACTATCCTCCCTCCCATGACAGGCCAGAGCCAAGTTCCACCACAATGAGCGTCCAAGCAGCCGCCATTGCCCGGGCCGGTACAGCATGCCATCAGCGTGTAGGCAGAGCTCCCTTCACTCCTCCTCCGCTCGGTACACACGGATGTGGATGGCGGAGTTGTTCCTGCTCCGGGTGCCCGGCTCTGCGTCTTCTCCCCCCTCGGGCTCCAAGTCGTCAGTGAGCTCCACGGTGGACGTACTGGCAGAGATCATGAGGGCCTCGGGCGCCGACAGCTGAAGTTGTAGCGCCAGGTTAATGGCCCGGCCGATGGCGAGGCCCAGTCCGTGAACCCTCACCTCCTTCTGACCCCCGGCGCCCAGGAGACGGCGGCATCGAGCCAGCTGGGCACGGAAGTCAGTCTTTGTGTTCACATAAATGTCATTAGCACTGCGAGGTGGCCGGGCGGCTGGCCGGCGTCGGTGGGGGATGCGCTCAGGACGAGAAGTCTGCTCCGCCATTTCCTGAGAGGAAGAAATAAAAAAAAAGAAATGTCATCAAGTAATACATTTCAGCAAGTTGGTGCAGAATATACATAACGATCAGCTATAAGGCTACACTCACCACCACCAGGCCGTGGCCTAGTATCAAGAGAGCGCCCGAGCACCGGGAAGCACCCCGGTATCAAGAAGTGCCCACGCAGCGTCCCGGTATCAAGGGGGCGCCCGGGAAGCGTCCCGGTATCAAGGGGGCGCCCGGGCACCGGGAAGCGTCCCGGTATCAAGGGGGCGCCCGGGCACCGGGAAGCGTCCCGGTATCAAGGGGGCGCCCGGGCACCGGGAAGCGTCCCGGTATCAAGGGGGCGCCCGGGCACCGGGAAGCGTCCCGGTATCAAGGGGGCGCCCGGGCACCGGGAAGCGTCCCGGCATCAAGGGGGCGCCCGGGCACCGGGAAGCGTCCCGGCATCAAGGGGGCGCCCAGGCACCGGGAAGCGTCCCGGTATCAAGGGGGCGCCTAGGCACCGGGAAGCGTCCCGGTATCAAGGGAGGGCGTAAGTACCAGGAAGTCCAAAGAGCATCAAAATTCTATAGGACTGCATTCACACTAAGCCATTGGTTTTCAGCCACCAGGCTCCTGGTTTCCTGTCTGCTCCGACAGGTGCACTTCAGCTATTGGAGCAGATGGGGGCCACAGTTCAGTAGGAGGGCTCCATCTTGCTGGCCCCTGTATTGGGGGGAGGGATGAGGTCTCTGACCATCCTGGGCACCTGCCAATCCCAGCCGAGGGATGCACACCGGGTACAGGGCTGGCAAGAGGGAGACTTGTAGCTCTGATCTTGTTCTGGGGGCCAGCGGGAGTACAGGACAGCGAGGATCTCGGGGTGTCACGGGGGACCTCGGGGTATCACGGAGGACCTAGGGGGAACTCAGGGTATCATGGAGGACCTTGGGGTGTCATGGAGGACCTAGGGGTATTGTGGAGGACCTAGGGGGACCTCAGGGTATCGTGGAGGACCTAGGGGGACCTCAGGGTAACATGGAGGACCTTGGGGTGTCATGGAGGACCTAGGGGGAGCTCAGTGTATCAAGGAGGACCTCTGGGTATCATGGAGGGCCTAGGGGGACCTCGGGGTGTCATGGAGGACCTAGGGGGGACCTCGGGGTGTCATGGAGGACCTAGGGGTGTCATGGAGGACCTAGGGGGGACCTCGGGGTGTCATGGAGGACCTAGGGGTGTCATGGAGGACCTAGGGGGACCTCGGGGTGTCATGGAGGACCTAGGGGGGACCTTGGGGTGTCATGGAGGACCTAGGGGGGACCTCGGGGTGTCATGGAAGACCATGGGGGGACCCGGGGTGTCATGGAGGGCCTCGGGGTGTCATGGAGGAACTAGGGGGACCTCGGGGTGTCAAGGAGGAACTAGGGGGACCTCGGGGTGTCAAGGAGGAACTAGGGGGACCTCGGGGTGTCAAGGAGGAACTAGGGGGACCTCGGGGTGTCAAGGAGGACCTCTGGGTATCATGAAGGACCTAGGGGACCTCAGGATATTAAGGAGAACCTCTGGGTATCATGGAGGGCCTAGGGGGACCTTGGGGTGTCATGGAGGACCTAGGGGGGACCTCAGGGTGTCATGGAGGACCTAGGGGTGTCATGGAGGACCTAGGGGGGACCTCGGGGTGTCATGGAGGACCATAGGGGGACCCGGGGTGTCATGGAGGAACTAGGGGGACCTCGGGGTGTCATGGAGGAACTAGGGGGACCTCGGGGTGTCATGGAGGACCTTGGGGTGTCAAGGACGACCTTGGGGTGTCATGGAGGACCTCGGGGTATCAAGGGGGACCTAGGTGTGTCATGGAGGGCCTCGGGGGGGGGACCTCGGGGTGTCATGGAGGACCTTGGGGTGTCATGGAGGGCCTCGGGGTGTCATGGAGGGCCTCGGGGTGTCATGGAGGGCCTCGGGGTGTCATGGAGGAACTAGGGGGACCTCAGTGTATCAAGGAGGACCTCTGGGTATCATGAAAGACCTAGGGGGACCTCAGGATATTAAGGAGAACCTCTGGGTATCATGGAGGGCCTAGGGGGACCTTGGGGTGTCATGGAGGACCTAGGGGGGACCTCAGGGTGTCATGGAGGACCTAGGGGTGTCATGGAGGACCTAGGGGGGACCTTGGGGTGTCATGGAGGACCATGGGGGGACCTCGGGGTGTCATGGAGGACCATGGGGGGACCTCGGGGTGTCATGGAGGACCATGGGGGGACCTCGGGGTGTCATGGAGGACCATGGGGGGACCTCGGGGTGTCATGGAGGAACTAGGGGGACCTCGGGGTGTCATGGAGGAACTAGGGGGACCTCGGGGTGTCATGGAGGAACTAGGGGTGTCATGGAGGACCTTGGGGTATCAAGGGGGACCTCAGTGTGTCATGGAGGGCCTCGGGGTGTCATGGAGGACCTCGGGGTGTCATGGAGGACCTAGGGGGGACCTCAGTGTGTCATGGAGGGCCTCGGGGTGTCATGGGGGACCTTGGGGTGTCCTGGAGGACCTAGGGGGGGGGCCTCAGGGTGTCATGGAGGACCTAGAGGTGTCACAGAGGACCTCGGGGTGTCATGGGGGACCTAGGGGTGTGTTATGGTGGTGAAAGGGGGTCAGGTGATGACGGCTTTGCCTCGGCATGAGTCATGTGACACAACCACCATGTTCTCCAGTCACAGGAAGGGAACTCCCCCCTATGAGGACATACACAGCACTCCAAGCTAAAGGGAAGCCGGAAGTGCCGAGACACTTCATTCTCATTGGACGTCCAACCCAAACCGTGACTCCCCCCCCCCCGTCCGCTTTACACGGCCCGGGACCGGAATAACGAACACCCACCTGACACCACCGCCGTCTACAGCCACGTGAGCCACCGCGCAGGCGCCTTAGCCACCCGTGCTGGCCAATCGAAAACCTAGCTGCAGGGACACACCCAGCTCCTCTAACAGGAACGGGAGCTCCCAGTGACACGCCCCCTCTCCTGCAATAGGCGCTCGCCTGCAGGGACACACCCCTTTCCCTCTAATAAGAGCTCGCCAGCAGGGTCACACCCCCTTCTTTAAAAAAACAAAAAAGTAAGGCCAGGGGACACACCCCTCTCCTCTAATAGGACTTCGGCAGTAGGGACACACCCTCCTCCTCTGGTAGGATCCTCTTGTGGGCTCCAAGGACACACTCCCTTCGCTATTTTCCCCCCCAAAAAAATAAATAAAATAAAACCGCTATTAGGACACACCCCTCCACTCTAAATAGGAGCTCGCCTGCAGGGACACACCCCTCTCTTTTAATTGGAGCTCTGTTCCACGGACACACCCCTCTCCTGTAATAGGAGCTCGCATACAGAGACACCCCCCCTCTCCTGTAATAGGCGCAAGCCTGCAGGGACACGCCCCCTTCTTTAAAAAAAAAAAGTAAGGTTACAGGGACACACCCCTCTCCTCTCTTTTAACCACTTACAGACCGGAAAGGTTTTAATGGCCAGGCCCTTTTATTGCGCTGCGTCGCTTTAACTGACAATTGCGCGGTCGTGCGACGTTGTACACAAATAAAATTGACGTCCTTTTTTTCCCACAAATAAAGCTTTCTTTTGGTGGTATTTGATCACCTCTGCGGTTTTTATTTTTCAACAAAAAAAGAGCGACAATTTTGAAAAAAATATATATATTTTTTACTTTCTGCTATAATAAATATTAAAAAAAAATTAAAAAATGTCAGTTTAGGCCGATATGTATTCTTCTACATATTTTTGGTAAAAAACACCCCCAATTAGCGTATATTGATTGGTTTTGCGCAGAAGTTAATAGCGTCTACAAAATAGGGGATAGATTTATGGCCTTTTAATTTTTTCTTTACTAGTAATGGCGGCGATCTGTGATTTTTATCGGGACTGCGACATTGTGGCGGACGGATCGGACACTTTTGACACATTTTTGGGACCGGTGACATTTATACAGCGATCAGAGCTAAAAATAGCCACTGATTACTGTATGAACGTCACTGTCAGGGAAGGGGGTTAAACACTAGGGGGCGATCAAGGGGTTAAATGTGTTCCCTCCTATGTGTTTCTAACTGTGGGGGGGAGGGGACTGACCAGAGGAGGAGAGTCTACCCCGATGTAGCGCCTACCCCGATTTTCCGGGAGCCTGATGGTGACTACCTGGGGGGGTAGGGATGGCTGACATACATTCTCAGGGTGCAGGTTTGTGGGGCATTGTGGGTGATGAGCAAGAAAGAAGTTGGGCGCCAACATTGTAAAAAAAAAATTTAGGGACACTTTTTTGGCTGTAGGCTTGTTATAATTAGGGGGCGGGGCATGCGATTGTGGGCGTGGCACAGGGGAAAGTAAAAATGTGCCACAGCGAAAAATGGGCGTGGTTTATGCGAAATAGTGGGCATGTCTTAATTGGGCGTGGCTCAAAGGGGTGTGGTTAGAGTCTGAGATGAATGAGGGATGAAGAGGGAAAGGGGGGGAAAGGGATGGAGGGACAGCAGGCCCAGATCCTACACAACAATGGAAATCTGTGTATTCTAGAAAGTTTAACAATCAGCAGATAATGATACTCCAAACACCTGGTGTTAGCACTTCAATCATCCCGGCACCATGGTTGTTATGGTGTCAGGATGATTGAAGTGCATTATTTCTATTATTACATTGTAATTTAAAATGAAATCATTCAACTCACCATAATGCCAAATCAGTAGGAGCCCTGAGCGTGTCACCTGCCACATCGCCTGCCACCAGCCATCCGTCCTTGCATCAGGTGCCCCCAGCAGAGTCCGTCCTTGCATCAGGTGCCCCCAGCAGAGTCCGTCCTTGCATCAGGCGTCCCCAGCAAACCCCCCCTTATATCAGGAGTCCCCAGCGGTGCCCCCCCTTACATCAGATGTCCCCAGCGGAGCCCCTCTTACATCAGGTGTCCCCAGTGGAGCCCCCTCTTACATTAGGTGTCCCCAGCGGAGCCCCCCCTTACATCAGGTGTCCCCAGCGGTGCCCCCCCTTACATCAGATATCCCCAGCGGAGCCCCCTCTTACATCAGGTGTCCCCAGCGTAGCCCCCCCTTACATTAGATGTCCCCAGCGGTGCCATCCCTTGCATCAGATGTCCCCAGCGGAGCCCCCATTACATCAGATGTCCCCAGCAGAGCCCCCCCTTACATCAGATGTCCCCAGCAGAGCCCCCTCTTACATCAGGTGTCCCCAGCAGAGCCCCCTCTTACATCAGGTGTCCCCAGCAGAGCCCCCTCTTACATCAGGTGTCCCCAGCAGAGCCCCCTCTTACATCAGGTGTCCCCAGAGGAGCCCCCCCTTACATCAGGTGTCCCCAGCGCAGCCCCCCCTTACATCAGGTGTCCCCAGCGGTGCCCCCCCCTTACCTCAGGTGTCCTAGTAGGTCCTAGTAGGAGGGGGTATACAAAAAAGTGTCTCCCTCCGCCGGCCACATGGTTACAATAGAACACCCGCCCCTTTCCATAACAGACCGGCAGCCTGGGCGGGGGGGGGTAGGCGGGGCGAGGCGGAGTGGGGCGGAGGGTGGGCGGCGACGCAGGAGCTCCATCTAGCCCCCCCCAGTCGTGTTCCTGGTCTTCTTAAAAATGGCAGCCGGCGGAGACAATGTCAGGGGATCCCTGATGAAGCCACGTGACCCGTGACGCCACGCGTAGGGACCGGCACCGCCCACTGTCAGCAGTGTATGAGCTCGCTGCTCGTTCGGATACACTGTACCTTTCGTTTTTTTACTGTGTGAGTGCCCTGTATGTTGCCAATGTTTAATAAAGCTAGATTTATGCTTTAAATACTACACTATATGGTATCTTCATCTCTCCATTTAATATGACGTTCCCCATGGATCTGAGGTCCGATATATGACAGTCCAATACCTAGGACCCCCCCTGCACAGGAGACACCACAAGCGCTGTCTGCTCTATGCTGTAACCTCAGTATAGTGAGGTAAGGGGCCATTATCTACCACTGGAGGATTGTTGCATGGAGAAGATCTTGTTATACACTTCACATTCACCACTCTTCTGAACAAATGATCTAAACCCAGCTGCCATCTGCACGATTTAATTGTCTGTCATCACTAAAGAAGCACTGAAGTTGTTTTTGTTGTTGCACCAAGTCACTTTTATTGAATTGTATTACTGCTTTTGCAAGTTTTAGCACCCCCTGTTGGCGCTGGACACTTTACTGCATGATGCACGGTTATTAAGATCACTTTGGACATTCAATGTAACATTGTATTATTTGGTATTGTTTGCTTTACATTATTTAATTTCGAGCTATTTATTTATATGAATCACAACCGCTGGAACTATCATAATTCCCGGATATTAATTTTTAGCACTTTGGATTAGCACTCAATGTCTCAGCGTGAATCACTACCTTATGGAAAAAAAAACTGTTTTTATTGTATATTGTAGACTTCACTATGGTTTTATTTTTCTATGTAAGCTGAGATACATATACGTATAGTTTGTGTTGGGGGGGCTACACCCTGTATTTTTTACCTCTTTATGCACATATTGCTTGCAGGTCCGCATAGTGCCGTATTCTGAATTGGGGTCGAGATAATCACCTGATGCCCCATCGTAGGCAAAAAGTTTTCAGCCCCCCCACTATATCTAATACACCTATATACTGTAGTTTATTGCAGGATTAGCGCAGCACCATCCCCATTTGTCAGTTGTAATTTACACCAGGGGTTAAGGCTGGACCCCATTCGGTGCAGGCTGCTTTTTCCCTATCTAAAATCACCTATACCACCACTGCTTGGTAGCGCAGGAATAATATACCCTACATAACTCGACAGATAGTAACCCACGTTTAAAACGTCCGTTTTGCCGCAGTTACAAGCCTCGTTTAGCGGCGTTTTGCCGCGTGTGCGTTTAGAAGCGTTTAAAAAAAAAAAAATAGCATTTGACAGCCGGTATAGAGGCAATATGTTGCCTCCTGACCGCCTGTTTTAACCCCTTAAATGCATCATCGCTACGCTGCAACTGCATGCAACGCACAACAGTTGTAGGGTGCAAATGCGCAGGCGCGGCCCTGTGGGTGCCTGTCTTGCAGAACACAGGTCACAAAGACGTGCACATGCATTCAACATCCCCCTCCTAGCACAACCCCACCACCCAAATCACCCTTCCAACCCCCCCCCCCCTCGAGCAACCCCCACCCAAATTCCCTCCTAGCACAACCTCCTAACCCGCCTTCTTAGGAAAAACCCCCTCAGCATCCCCCCCTCCTAGCACAACCCCCCCACCCAAAAACCCCTCCCAGCACAACCCCCCCTCACCCAAACCCCCCTCCTAGCACAACCCCACCACCAAAATCACCCTTCCAGCACAACCCCCCCTCCGAGCAACCCCCACCCAAATTCCCTCCTAGCACAACCTCCTAACCCGCCTTCTTAGGAAAAACCCCCTCAGCATCCCCCCCTCCTAGCACAACCCCCCCCACCCAAAAACCCCTCCCAGCACAACCCCCCCTCACCCAAACCCCCCTCCTAGCACAACCCCACCACCAAAATCACCCTTCCAGCCCCCCCCTCCGAGCAACCCCCACCCAAATTCCCTCCTAGCACAACCTCCTAACCCGCCTTCTTAGGAAAAACCCCCTCAGCATCCCCCCCTCCTAGCACAACCCCCCCCACCCAAAAACCCCTCCCAGCACAACCCCCCCTCACCCAAACCCCCCTCCTAGCACAACCCCACCACCAAAATCACCCTTCCAGCCCCCCCCTCCGAGCAACCCCCACCCAAATTCCCTCCTAGCACAACCTCCCAAACCCCCCCTTCCTAGGACAAGCCCCCCAGCATCCCCCCTCCTAGCACAACCCCCCCACCCAAATCCCCCTCCCAACACACCCAAACCCCCCTCCTAGCACAACCCCACCACCCAAATCACCCTTCCAGCACAACCCCCCCTCCGAGCAACCCCCACCCAAATTCCCTCCTAGCACAACCTCCTAACCTGCCTTCTTAGGAAAAGCCCCCCCCAGCATCCCCCCCTCCTAGCACAACCCCCCCCCACCCAAAAACCCCTCCCAGCACAACCCCCCCTCACCCAAACCCCCCTCCTAGCACAACCCCACCACCAAAATCACCCTTCCAGCACAACCCCCCCTCCGAGCAACCCCCACCCAAATTCCCTCCTAGCACAACCTCCCAACCCCCCCTTCCTAGGACAAGCCCCCCAGCATCCCCCCTCCTAGCACAACCCCCCCACCCAAATCCCCCTCCCAACACACCCAAATCCCCTTCCCAGCACAAGCCCCCCTCACCCAAACCCCCCTCCTAGCACAACCCCACCACCCAAATCACTCTTCCAGCACAACCCCTCCTCCGAGCAACCCCCACCCAAATTCCCTCCTAGCACAACCTCCCAACCCCCCCTTCGTAGGACAAGCCCCCCCAGCATCCCCCCCTCCCAGCACAACCCCCCCCACCCAAATCCCCCTCCCAACACACCCAAATCCCCTTCCCAGCACAACCCCCCGCCCAAATCCTCCTCCTAGCACAAGCCCCCACACCCAAATCCCCTTCCCAGCACAAACCGCCACAAATGCTGGACTTTGCTCTGCCTTCTGCCCATCTGCCTGATCTCATGTTGCCAACCTCTGCCTGTACCCTGACAAATTCTCGCCTGCCGTCTATGACTGTATCTGACTGTATGTTGCTGACCTGGCTTGTCTGACCTTGCATCCGGTTGGTCATCTGCCCTGCGTGCACCTGCCTAGCTCCCTCTGGAGCTTCCTATAATGTGAGCCCCCAGTCTTCCTGCACCTGCTATCAGCTGCTGTCTACTGCTGCCTGCTGTCTACCAGCCCAGGGTCTGCTGTTCCTGCTGACATCTGCTGTTCCAGCTGTCTGGTTCACTCTGGTGACGCACCTGCTATGCATCACTACTTCCAGCGGAAGACTACCCAGGCACTCATACCTCACCGTGTTCTCGCGGCCACTGCCTTAACATCAGTGATCCCCGAACTGGGGGCTGTATGAGAGGCATTCCCTCTGCACGCCAGGCTCAGCCGCAAGGTACATAACACACCTCTTTAGTAACTTTTGACCAGACAGGGACAACGTTTCAACACTTTCTTTTAGCAAAAGAGCAAAATGGATATTTCACAGTCCAACAGGCAAACATGATACTTCCCTAATTCCCTAACCATAAACTGATGTGCTGCCCTGGCATACCTGAAAAAGGTGTAGTCCAGAATGAAAGTCCTTCAAACACACGTTCCAGTATTG
The DNA here is from genome assembly GCA_037952925.1 of Lithobates clamitans. Taxonomy (NCBI): domain Eukaryota; kingdom Metazoa; phylum Chordata; class Amphibia; order Anura; family Ranidae; genus Lithobates; species Lithobates clamitans. The sequence continues at coordinate 23,444 of JBBGZY010002324.1, forward strand.
GGGTCTTCAGGGCGAACCCCCGGGTCTCTACAGACGGGCAGCGGTGAACGGCATTCCCTTGTGCCTCCGGGTCTCTTTCTTCATCTCATCCCCCTAGGGGTCTCAGATTTCTGCTTACTTTATTGCAGCAGCATGCATCACCAGCTGACTTTGAACAGCCATTCTCGCTCTCTCTGACCCAATTTATATCACACAGGACATTGGGGCGGACCCAGAGCAGAACCCACCAAAAAAGATCACAGAACCGGACTGGAACAGCCGGGACAGCACCTAACCGACTGGTTCAACCTGCCTACATGCTGATCACCGGTTTTGGAGGGTGGCCCCCATTCAATTAAATCAGTCACGTTCGGCTCGCCCATAGAATGCGGCGCGTTCTTTCATTTTTTTTCCATGGCCGTGAGGCAGACCATGTGCACAGCCCTGAGCAGCTGCATTTCTGTACAGCGGGACCTTGGTTAACGAGTAACGCGGCTAACGAGCGTTTGGAAAGACCAGCAACTTTTTTTTTTTAAATCCTGACTCAGTTTGTGAGTGTTGTCTGGCAAAACGAGCAGAATTCAAGCTAATAGGGTGTGCAGTACCGCATTTGGCCAGAGGTGCGGGGGCGCCGGTGACACTCGAAAGGGTTCGGAGCCGTTTGGAAGTACTCGGAACCACTTGGAAATATTCGGAAAAATTCGGAAATACTCCGTTCCCGAGTCTTTCTGAGGGTTTCCGAGTTCAGCCGAGCTGTCCCCGAGTATTTTCCGAGGCTCTCCGTCGCCCCCCCACCTCTGGCCACATGCGGTATTGCATGCAATAGAAGTCAATGCAGAACGAATTATCTTAGTTTCCATTGACTTCTATGGGGAAACTCGCCTTTGATATGCGAGTGCTTTAGATTACAAGCATTCTCCTGGAACGGATTATGCTCGTAATCCAAGGTTCCACTGTATTTAGATGGGTGGGCAGCAGTAAAACCTCAACTCAACCTCTTTCATGTGGCGCCCCCCTGGCTGCCGACATGAATGAGCCTTTAGCTCCTTTACTTCCTGCATAGTAGACAGACTTGTGTAGGTGAGAAACCCAGGTGACACCTATACGCCGCCCACAACCTGGCCTCACAAGTCTCATAGTCCCAAAAAGAACTGCTTCCCGCCCATTGTGGTGGTGGCCGATCCCACCACTGCCGCAACAGGGCAGGGAGAGCTCACCTGCGTCGTCCATGACAGTGGTTCTCAACCCTGTCCTCAATCACCCCACAACAGGACATGTTTTGGGAATTTCTCTTAGATAAAATAAATAAAACCTCCTAAAATAAAATAGCTGTCCAAAATACCAAGCCATTGACTCTGATTTAAAGCACCTGGGCAAGATAAAGGAAAACCTGCAAACCTGGCCTGTTGGGGGTACTTGAGGACTGAGGTTGAGAACCACTGGTCCATGAGACTTGAAGGAAGAAGAGCGCTTGTTCCAATGGTGCTGGGAGTACGCCCAATGTCCGGGCCCCGCCCCTAGATCACATGCAGAACGGCCCCAGTCTCCCACATTAGTAATGGGGACCCTTCATTGCACTGAGCATTTTATTACAGAGGAGAAACTCAAAGACGGCTTTTTCATAAAACGGACACTAGATGTCACCCAAGTTTAAAGGACTGGTAAGCGAGTTCCCAAAAGTGTCTTTACAGCTGTGAGTTGGCCAAGCAACACCTTTTATAAGATGTTTTTATATGGGCGTCTTTATAAAAGGCTGATATTGCTATTTAAACACTTCAGCCCCGGAAGGATTTACCACCGTAATGACCAGGCCATTTTTTTCACGATACGGCACCGCGTCGCTTTAACTGACAAATGCGCGGTCCTGCGACGCTGTACCCAAACAAAAACAATGTCCTTTTTTGATTACCTCTGCGCTTTTTATTATTTGTGCTATAAACATAAAAAAGCGATAAAAGCGGAAAACCGATAATTTTGAAAAAATAAAACAAACAATATTTTTTACTGTTTGCTATAATAAATATCCAAAAAAAACCCCAAATAAAATAAAAAACAAATTTCTTCATCAGTTTAGGCCAATAAATATTCTTCTACATATTTTTGGTTAAAAAAAAAATCGCAGTAGGTTTGCGCGAAAGTTATAGCGTCTACAAAATAGGCGATATATTTATGGCATTTTTATTGTCATTTTTTTTTTTTTTTTACTAGTAATGGCGATTTTTAGCAGGACTGCGACATTGCAACGGACATATCGGACACTTTTGACACTTTTTTGGGACCAGTGACATTTATACAGCAATCAGACCTATAAAAATGCACTGATTACTGTATAAATGGCACTGGCAGGGAAGGAGTTAACACTAGGGGGGGGCGATCGATCAAGGGGTTAAGTGTTCCCTAGGGAGGGGTTTCTAACTGTGGGCGGAGTGTACTGACTGGAGGAGGAGACATATCGCTGTTCCTGATCACTAGGAACAGCAGATCTCTCTCTCCTCCTCTTTCAGAACCGGGGATCTGTATTTTTACATACACAGATCCCCGTTCGATCGCGATCACAGGGAGCGATCACTGGTGGGCCGACGGACATCGTGGCCGCCAGCCACCTGCATCGGCTTCGACGACGCGCCCACTATCGCTCTTAAAACAGCTACGGCGATTTGCGCACCCGTGCCAACCTGCCGCAGTATAATGGTTAAACAGTGGTTAACAGTTAAAGGGTAACTCCACTTTCGTGGGGGATAAAAAGTTGAAAAGAAAAAAAAATTATATACAGTCATGACCAAAAATATTGGCACCCCTGCATTTCTGTCAGATAATGCCCCACGTCGCCCAGAAAATTGTTGCAATTACAAATATTTAGGCATTCTCATGTTTATTTCTTTTGTTTGTACCAGGAAATGAAGCACCAGAAGTATGATATTAAACCATGTTGACCTCCAACAGTAAGACATTAAAAAGCGGAGAAACGAAAAGACAAATCTGACATATTCCATGCAAAACTGGGAAAATGGACTGGAAAAAACAACTGAAATCTATGTCTTCCTGTAACAATCAATGAGTTTCTTACACCTCTCTACTGGAATTTCGGACCGCTCTTCTCTCACCAACTGCTCCAGGTTTCTCAGATTGGAAGGGTTCCTTTTCCCAACTCTCTCTCTGCAGGCAGAGCTGTTTTAATGCATGGGCACCCTTGGGCACTGCCCGGGGGCCCCGGGTGCATGGGGGGCCCCATGCTAATCTTGCACTACATCATACTTGCCAACCGTCCCGGATCTGCTGGGATAGTCATGCTTTTTACTAAGCTTTCTTGGGATGGCCAGCGTCCCGGGAACCTGTACTTTGCCCCCCCTGATTCAAGTATCTTGCCCTCCTGATCCCCACCCTCTACTTTGCCCTTCTGTCTCCCTCCCTGTACTGGGCCCTTTGCGTTAAATTAGTCTTTGATTTATGGCATGTTTTCTTATTGTTAAAAATCGATTTTATTGAAAGTGCTAATAAATCTATGTTTAACTCTATTGACTATTTATACTTTAATTCTTGAGAGTAGATGCGTAAATTTGAGCCATGCTGGTAGGGGCCCCAGTGCATTACTTTGCCCAGGGGCCCATGATGCTATTAAGATGGCTCTATGTACAAAACGATTCTGCGCTGCCCTATATAGAAACAAAAGCAGCTAACACAACCAACAAGGCATAGACAAGAGAAAAAAACAAAACAGGTATAGCGCTAGTGAAACGAATGTCCAATATGTAAAGACCGTAAATGCTCCCAAAGGTAAACCAAAAAAGGCATCTATATGAGAAGTCCTTCAAGAGACTGAAACTTCAGGGAGACATCTATGAGACATCAGGGAGACATCTATGATGAAAATAAACACACCACCACCTGAAGATGAAGAGGCTTACCAGATGGGATGGACCCAAAGGGCATACGCCGAGTTGGGTCAGATAGACTTAGGTGGTGAGTGACTCAAGACGACCTGGAAAGATGATACTTGTGGATGAACCGGCTTGATGCTGTATCCCTTTAAATGGTGGATGCCCAAACCAGGGGGGACGATGTAGGTGAAGCAAGCCAGGTGGTGTCGTATCCCTCAGAATCGAGTTTTGGCTCTTCTAAACTTGATTCTGAGGGATACGACACCACCTGGCTTGCTGCACCTACATCGTCCCCCCTGGTTTGGGCATCCACCATTTAAAGGGATACAGCATCAAGCCGGTTCATCCACAAGTATCATCTTTCCAGGTCGTCTTGAGTCACTCACCACCTAAGTCTATCTGACCCAACTCGGCGTATGCCCTTTGGGTCCATCCCATCTGGGAAGCCTCTTCATCTTCAGGTGGTGGTGTGTTTATTTTCATCATAGATGTCTCCCTGAAGTTTCAGTCTCTTGAAGGACTTCTCATATAGATGCCTTTTTTGGTTTACCTTTGGGAGCATTTACGGTCTTTACATATTGGACATTCATTTCACTAGCGCTATACCTGTTTTGTTTTTTTCTCCTAATAGGATGGCTCTGCCTGCAGGTGCTCTATGGGATTTAGATCTGGACTCATTGTTGGCCTAGTTCAGTACTCCCCAGTGCTTTGCCCTAAACCATTTCTTGGTGTTATTTGACGTGTGCTTTGGGTCATTGTCCTACTGGAAGACCCATGACTTCTGAAGGAGACCCAACTTTCTGACACTGGGTCCTACATTGCACCCCAGAATTCTTTGGTAGTCTTCAGATTTTATAATGCCATACACATGACCAAGACATCCAGTGCCTGGAGCAGCAAAGCACCCCCAAAACATCAGTGAACCTCCATAATGTGTAACTGTAGTGACCGTATTCTTTTCTTTAAAATTTAAAATTTCTTCTTCTTCTGAAAACATTAGAATGATAGACTTTTACCAAAAAAGCTGTCATTTGTTTTGTCTGTCCACAGCACATTCTCCCAAAAGGATTTTGGCTTCCTCAGGTAAGTTTTGACAAACTCCAATCTGGCTTTTTTATGCTTCTGTGTCAGCAGTGGGGTCCTCCTGGGTCTCCTACCAGAGCGTCCCTTTTCATCTAAATGGCGACGTATAGTGCGAGCTGACACAGTTGTACCTGGTGCCTGAAGGCCAGCTTGAAGTTGTCTGGATCGAGGTTCTTTATCCACCATTCCAACAATCCTTTGTTGTAATGTTCGATCAAGTTTTCTCTTTCGTTCACGTCTCGGGAGATCAGCTACAGTGCCATGGGCTGTAAACTTCTTGACAATGTTGCGCACAGCGGACACAGGAACGTGAAGATCTCTGGAGGTGGACTTGTAACCTTGAAATTGTCCATGCGTTTCCACAATTTTTGTTCTCAAATCCTCAGACAATTCTTTGCTGCTCTTTCTCTTCACCATGCTCCATGCGGCACACAGAGACACACAACAGAGAGGTTGAGCCAATTTTTCATAATTTAACTGCCAGTTGCCGGTCTGATTTCTATATTGTCAGCACCTGTTCATTAATACGGGTGAGTTTAATTACAAATGACTGGAGCATCACAAACTTGGAATGCAATTGTTTCTTACAATTTTTAGAAGGTGCCAATAATCCAGTCCGTTTTTGGAGTTTTGCCTTTTTGCCTTTTTGTTTCTCCGCTTTTTTGTGACATACCAATCCAGTAATGGACCTAGAATGATGCCAGTGGCCAGGAGCGACTTGTGTAATGGACCTGGAATGATGCCAGTGGCCAGGAGCAACTCGTGTAATGGACCTAGAATGATGCCAGTGGCCAGGAGAAACTCGTGTAATGGACCTAGAATGATGCCAGTGGCCAGGAGCTACTCGTGTAATGGACCTGGAATGGTGCCAGTGGCCAGGAGCTACATGTGTAATGGACCTGGAATGGTGCCAGTGGCCAGGAGCTACTCGTGTAATGGACCTGGAATGGTGCCAGTGGCCAGGAGCTACATGTGTAATGGACCTGGAATGGTGCCAGTGGCCAGGAGCTACATGTGTAATGGACCTGGAATGATGGCAGTGGCCAGGAGCTACTCGTGTAATGGACCTGGAATGATGCCAGTGGCCAGGAGCGACTCGTGTAATGGACGGGGAATGATGCCAGTGGCCAGGAGCGACTCGTGTAATGGACCTGGAATGATGCCAGTGGCCAGGAGCAACTCGTGTAATGGACCTAGAATGATGCCAGTGGCCAGGAGAAACTCGTGTAATGGACCTAGAATGATGCCAGTGGCCAGGAGCTACTCGTGTAATGGACCTGGAATGGTGCCAGTGGCCAGGAGCTACATGTGTAATGGACCTGGAATGGTGCCAGTGGCCAGGAGCTACTCGTGTAATGGACCTGGAATGATGCCAGTGGCCAGGAGCGACTCGTGTAATGGACGGGGAATGATGCCAGTGGCCAGGAGCGACTCGTGTAATGGACCTGGAATGATGCCAGTGGCCAGGAGCGACTCGTGTAATGGACCTGGAATCAGGGGCGTTGCTAGGTCTACAAAAGATCTGGGGCTAGAGCCCATAGCAGCCTAGTAAAGAAAGTCATACGCTTGGGCGGGCATACACATGTATATACAGTTATATACGTGTGTGTGTATATATATCCCCCAGAGAGCCCCCCACTTACATCAGGGTCCCCAGAGAGCCCCCCCTTACATCAGGGTCCCCAAAGAGCCCCCCCTTACATCAGGGTCCCCAGAGAGCCTCCTCCTTACATCAGAGTCCTCAGAGAGCCTCCCCCTTTCATCAGGGAACCCAGAGGGCCCCCATTTACATCAGGGTTACCAGAGAGCCCCCTTACATTAGGGTCCCCAGAGAGCCTCCCCCTTAAATCTGGGTACTTAGAGAGCCTCTGCCTTAAAATAAGGGCCCCAGAGAGCCTCTCCCTTGCATCAGGGTCCCCAGAGAGCCCCCACTTACATAAGGGTCCCCAGAGAGCATCCCCTCCCCTTTGGAGACCCCTGCAGAGACTCGGGGCTATTGGCCCCAGATTCGGGGCTATAGCCCCAAAAGCCACCCCCTAGCGACGCCCCTGCCTGGAATGATGGCAGTGGCCAGGAGCGACTCGTGTAATGGACCTGGAATGATGGCAGTGGCCAGGAGCGACTCGTGTAATGGACCTGGAATGATGGCAGAGGCCAGGAGAAACTCGTGTAATGGACCTAGAATGATGCCAGTGGCCAGGAGCTACTCGTGTAATGGACCTGGAATGATGCCAGTGGCCAGGAGCGACTCGTGTAATGGACCTGGAATGATGCCAGTGGCCAAAAGTGACTCATGTAATGGACCTGGAGTTATTATATTATTATTATACACGATTTATATAGCGCCAACAGTTTACGCAGTGCTTTACAATGTATAGGGGGGACAACACAATTACAGTACAGTTCAATACAAAAGGTACAGGAGGGCCCGGCTCGTAGAGCTTACATTCTAAAGGGAGGGGGTGGTGGTACAAAAGGTAATAGATGGGGGGAATGCTTTGATGGGGGGGGCTCGGGGACAGTTCTTAGATGGGTGTGGGATAGGCTTCCCTGAATAAATGAGTTTTCAGGGATCTCCTAAAGGTGGACAGGGTAGGGGCTGATCGGACATACGGGGGCAGGGAGTTCCAGAGGATGGGAGAGGCTCTGGAGAAGTCCTGAAGGCGAGCATGGAAGGAGGTAACAAGGGAGCTAGAGAGCAGGAGGTCCTGGGAGGAGCGGAGGGGGCGATTTGGGCAATATCTGCAGATGAGGTTGGTGATGTAGATGGGGGCGATGTTATGAATGGCCTTGTAGGTTATGGTTAGCATTTTGAATTTTACACGGTGGGGTAGGGGAAGCCAGTGAAGAGATTGGCAGAGAGGGGCGGCAGTCACGGATCGATTAGTGAGGTGTATTAGTCTAGCAGCAGCATTCATAATAGACTGAAGGGGGAATGATGCCAGTGGCCAAAAGCAACTTGTGTAATGCATCTGGAATGATGCCAGTGGCCAGGAGTGACTCGTGTAATGGACCCTGGATGACGCCAGTGGTCAGAAACGACTCGTCTAATGGACCTGGAATGATGCCAGTGGCCAGAAGCAACTTGTGTAATGCATCTGGAATGTCTGTCCTAAAACCCCTCCTATATGTGGCTGCAGAATCTCTCCATGTATTCCCTAGATAGGTAATACCAATCACTAGTAGCACTACATCTCTGTAGAATAGGTCCCACCAAGACCCATGGGGGCCAGCTCCTTAATCTAAATCCTGCTCTCTGGACTCTACTCTACCTAAATTCCACCTACTCTCACTCTCTCATGTAACCCACTATTTATCTATTGGAAGGGTGCTACTTAAGTGGCCAAACTGAAAATGGCGCCAACATCCCCTTACAGACTGGTTCCCTCTCCTCCCCCTATAGTTCCGTTGCCTTCAAAGCCTCTGTGAAAAGGTCTATGCAGCGCAGGGGGCTTGCATCTCCACCAGTAGGAATTGTCCATGTCACACAGACAGTGACATGGACAGCCAGTAGAAGGACCTGCTGGATCTAAACAAAAGAAAAGAGGAAGCTCAGTACCCCAACATCACATAACCACGGCTTCAGGTAAGTAAATAGACCCCTGCCTCATGGTCCAATCAAAGTGGTAACTCCCCAATTTCCGGGTTCAGGAAAATATCAGATTACCTTTCATTTGGCCTCTGTTCATTCATGGTGTATTTTTTTTTTTTTTTGCAAGTAATTCCTTTTTTATTGTTCTTTTGTCAGCTTTAGAAGTTTATGGCTGGCTGCAGAGTGGACATTTTTCCATTGTTAACTTACAAAATAGCTTGAAAAGCATTTGCAGTTGCATGATCAATTTGAAGCTTTCCTTTAAGTTTTAATTGCTGGTTTTTTTTTTCTTTAACATGCGTTAGTTGGACAATACATGGGTTATTGTGTTGGTGCAAAACTTGCCAAGCCTGGGGAAGTTCTGAATAAATGCAACGTAAAGTAGGATTGCCACCTGTCCGGGATTCACCTGGACAGTTCGGGTTTGGAATCATGCGTCCGGGTTTCAGACTGCCTGAAACCCGGACACATGATTCAGACTGGCCTATGGCCTCCCAGCAGGGTTGCTGGCTGCAGTTGTCTCAG